>CM036134.1:30181566-30202597 GCA_002916485.2 Juglans nigra | reverse complement strand
TGCGCTTCTTTCTTTCCACCCAACCCACCGCCGATGCGCCGCAGTGCGCGACACCGCCCCTCCCATCAGCTTCCCCACCGACCGGCGACCACCTTCCTCCATTGTCAGCTCCTATCGCGCCGCCATTTGCCCCCACGAGCCCCTCCAAGCCGCGGCGCATCTTAAGCTCTAGCGCCGCCGTCGCGCCACCTCCGGCCACCATTTCTTCACCACTTCATCCTCGACCTCCTAGCAACCCAATGGACCCAACCCCAGCTCCGATCCGTTACCGGTGAAGCACATCCAACCCTATTTCCGATTTGGGTATTTTTGGCCTTAAAACCGCCATTTGCGCCGCCACTCACGGCCAACCACCACCACCACCATTGGCTTCATCGATCTCTCTAAGCCCTGCCCTATCAATTTCGGGTCTTAGTTTGTCTCCGTTGAAAAGTGGGTATTTGAGACCCACGACCACAGTGTATTTTACACTGTTACATTGCTGTGTCGCCACCTTTTGCAGCTCCATGATCATTCAAAAATTATTATATAGCACTATAAGTATTTTTCCAAAGAACTATCGTGATTTAAATATATTTTTGCACTAACTTATATTATTGTGATCTGGTTGGACATGCCGGACTGAGTCCGAGGAGTTCGGGGGTTGGATGGATTGTGGACGGAGTTGTGTGTTTGGTTGGTATTGTGAATTGTTGGTTGTTGGTTTTGGTGTTGTTCATGTACATGGCATATTGCACGCATGATCATGTTTGTAAAGGAAACTGGATTTTCGTGTACATGCATTCATGTTCATGTGTTTCATGAAAACTGGGTTTTCATGTGTTAAAGGATTTTGGGTGCGTGTGTATCACGACCACAAGCCGAGATGAGGCATTATCTCGATGGAGCTCCTTTGGTCACTCGGGAGTGGAATATACTGAGTGACATCCCCTGGGTTGTCGCTGGGCGACAACGGGATCGGACGAGATGGTCTCGTGTCGACTCCGTGGCCCCTCTGCTGGTGGGGGGCTAGAGGATGCTTGGCCACGAACGCGCTGGGCGTGGAACTGGGCATCGCTCGTTGCGTAGTGGGTGCTTGGCCACGAATGTGCTGGGCGCGGAACTGAGCATCGCTACGAAGCCAGGACGTGTGGATGATCCCTAGGGGAGATCATGGTGCATTGGTTAATGGAATAATGGGCTGTTTTCTGGAAAAATAGCGTGTGTTGATTAAAATGATTTTTTATGTGATTCATTTTCTGGAAAAATGATGTTTTATTGATTTGGGTCATTTTTTGAGAAAATGATGGATTATTGTTTTGGGCCAAAATGGGATTTTGGCGTGTGTTGAAAATATCTATTTTCGGAGAAAATAGTATTTTTGGATCTAATGCATATTTCATCATATGCATGCATGTTGGTCGCATTAATGTATTTTTATCTCGTAGTTGTTTGGTTTATACTTACCTGCGGTACCGTTATATGGTAACGTAGATTTCGATGCAGATGAGGCTGAGGGTGAGCTTGAGGATTCGGATCCGCACGAGGAGTGAGATCACTCGTTTTGGTTTGAGACTTGTAAAATATTTATTTCGGATGACTGTATAATATTTAAACCTTTTTACTGATTGTTTAAATTGTATTAATAATTCTGGTACTTAGTTGTATTAATTATTCGCTGTGTTGTTTTTGTACACTATCGCACATACACACACTTGGCACTAACGTTGGGATGTGTGACCCTGTTGTCATCATCCCGGCGTCTCGATTCCCGTGTCTCCTTACGTGGGGGTCGGGGGCGCCACAGGTGGTATCAGAGCAGTTCGGCTCTGGGTAAAACCACATGTCCCATAGGTGGAGTACCAGAAAGTTTTAAAGTTGTGATTTGAAATTATTTGGTTTGAAGTATGTTATTTTAATGGTTTTAATTTATTTATGTTTTTATATTTTGTTGGTTTTATTTATTTTATTGTATATTACTTGTTTGTTTATTTTATATTATTTGTTTTATTTTATGGCAGGTTATTTTATTTTATTTATTTTTTTAATTATTTTATTGTGCACTACTTCATTTGTTTTATTCATTTTATCTTATGATATTTTATTGTTGGTTTTATTCATTTTGTTGTATATTATTTATTTATGGAATTTTATTTTATTTCATTTTGTTCGGAGTTGAAAAGCAGGTTAAGAGTTGTGCTATGGCAGGAAGATGGTACGATTGTGAATGTCATTGTTAGACTTGAACACTTAGTGTAATAGGCCTGAACTCTTGGCAATTGGTTTGTTTTAATATCGAGGCTTGAAGGGAATGGCATGATCTGGGTGAACTCTTTGGAGTAGGAACTCAAGTCGCAACTGAGGAGGGAAATAGTTTTAAATCGCTTAGGTTAATTGAGGTTGTAGCCTCCGTAGAAATTATGTAGTGAGTTTATGGAGTAGGAGGTTGTAAGTTCAACGAATTCCAATGTTAGATTTTTGAGAAGGTCACCTAAGGTTTGAGACCTCATAGTTTTTAGGAAATAAGTTTATTGGATTTAAGGTGGTAGGTTCAACAAGCAATTGATGGATTACTTAGATTAGAAGTTTTCGATCTTGTAGACCTTGATAAGCAATTTGGTAACATTTAGGGTTTTAGAATTTACAAGTTTTATAAGGTGAATGTTTTAGAATTAAGGTCATTGATCTTCAAGATTTCAGGAAATGATTCTTATCTGGTTTAAGGTTTTAGAATTGTAGAGTTGAAGGACTGAATTAAATAGGATTGATCTGAGTTGAGTTACTGATATGAGAATTTTTTAGGAGAGAACGTCTTTGGAGATGGAAGGTAATGATCTAGTTTGTGTATTTTTCGAGGATTGAAGATGTTGATCTAGTTCAGATAATGATTGTTTTTAGCTCAAGGTTGAGGATTTAATCCATATCAATTTTAAGGAATAATAGATGGTGCGGACGTAGGAAATGATTCTTGTTGATTTCGAGGATATAAGCCCTGATAATGGAAATGGTAGTGACAGATCACTTGCACGTTTGGAGGATTATTGGTTCTGGCTAAGTGTGCATGAGATCGATGCGTAGTAGTGGTGAGTGTGTTTGCATTTCAGAGAGTACATGGGTCCTTGTCTCATTTTTTGCTTGGAAGAAGTGTCTTAGGTAGGTGTTGAAGATGAATAAATACAATAGTATTAAATTCAAGAGATTTTGGTTTAGAATTTTTTGTGAGTCAATCAGAGTGTGTAGTCGAAACGGATTACTCAATAGAATGATGGTTAACAATAATTATTGTGATTATCTATAGGAATTAATTGTGACTTGAGGTTACCTAGAAATTTAAATTTTGAGGTTATGCTTTCTTTGGAGATTGAGAATCCAGTTGGTTGAATTAAGGACATTGTTATTTAACTTGAAGAGAGTTTGATGATTCGTCATGTTTGGTGTATGATAAGATCTTGGAAGTTGAAGCTTAGGCATTAGCGATGAATAATATGATCAAGTATGTGAGTTAATCAAGCATTAGGATCCTTGGGTGATTTGCATTGGCTTTTGGTGGATTGATGATTTGAGCAATATGGCTGGCCTTGAGGTTTAATAGTGATGTGTTATTCAAGGAACTAGTCGTACTAATACTAGCTTATAGGAGTAGAAGTAGGCGGGCGAGTTATCAAATAGGTTTTGATAATGTTTTGGTAAAGTCAATGATGGTTCGTAATGAGTTTAGTCACCGCTAGAGTAGATGTTATTCTGAACGTCGATGATGAGCTTTTGGGTTTAGATTATTGGATAGAAGTTTATAGATGCTCTTTTTGGTTGGTCGGGTTGGAATCAAATCTTTTTAAGGTATGTTCCTTATCATAGATGAGACGAATATATTTTGGGTTGAGGTTGCTTATTTTCAATTTGGGATGCTGAGGTTGGTTTTCTGTCTATGATCATAGATGTATTTTGCGGAATATTGATTTTGACTAAGGCAGCAGGAGTTAATTGAGGAATATGAGTGAAAACTCCTGGTTTTGGAAAAAAAGGTATTTTCTACCAAAAGGTGGTAAGAGTTTTCTGGTTAGTAGGTATGGGCCACCTTGTACTCGATGGTGCTAGTTTTTATGAGGACATAAATTTTATGCATGTGGCGAATTATCAGAGTGTGCAGTAGAAGCGTGATATTTGTGGTTGTAGTTAGGAGTTCGGATTTTGTGCTGACCTTGAGGAATTAGTGGTGACTTGAATTTTTAGATGATGCTTGTAGTTGGAGATTAATCTTTTGGTTGTGCAATTTGTTATTGATGATTAACCTTGGAAGTGGCCATTAAGTTACCAAATGTGGAATTCAATGGAGGTTTAGAAGTTGTAGCATAGGAGCTGATTGAGGTTAGCATGGATTATTGTATGGAGCTATTGATCATTGGAATTTTCTGGATATTGTATTAAGGTTCTTGTGGAAAATAAGATTTTGGTTAGCATAGTCATCTAGGAATACTGGTTGTAATGTGCCGCTGGAGGACTAATACGAGTATGTTGGATATCGCCATATTTTTTTTGAGAAATGTGCCACGTGCCGTCAAGTTAAAGCTGAACATCAAAGACCTGCTGGTAGGCTTCAACCTCTCCCTATTCCTGAGTGGAAGTGGGATGATATTTCTATGGATTTTGTTGTGGCTTTGCTGAGGACTCCTAGTGGGAAGAACTCAGTTTGGGTGATAGTTGATCGGTTGACCAAAAGTGCCCATTTCTTGCCTATTAATAATACTGACTCTTTGGGTAAGATGACTCGGTTGTATGTTAAGGAGATAGTGCGTTTGCATGGAGTATCCAAGAGTATCGTGTCAGATCGGGACTCGTGGTTCACGTCTCATTTTTGGAAGAGTTTGCAGGCAGCTTTAGGCACTAAGTTGAAGTTTAGTACTGCATATCACCCTCAGACGGACGGCCAATCAGAGCGTACTATCTAGACTCTTGAGGATATATTGCGAGCTTGTGTCATGGAATTTCAGGGGAGTTGGGAGAATCACCTGCCGCTAATTGAGTTTGTTTACAATAACAGTTTTCATTCCTCCATTCAGATGGCCCCGTATGAAGCTTTGTATGAGAGGAAGTACAGATCACCGTTGTGTTGGGATGAAGTTGGCGAAAGTAAATTGATTGGGCCTGAGATAATTCAAGAAATGAAGGATCAAGTTCAATTTATAAGGACTAAAATGGCGGAAGCCCAAAGTCGCCAAAAGAGTTATGCAGATACAAGGAGAAGAGACTTATCATTTGAGATAGGTGATTGGGTTTACCTTAAAGTCTCTCCGATGAAGGGGTTAAGCGCTTTGGCAAGAAGGGAAAGCTTAGTCCGAGGTATGTTGGCCCTTTCCAGATTATAGAGAAAGTTGGGCTAGTTGCTTATAGAGTTGCCCTGCCGAATTATTTTGGGGATGTCCATGATGTGTTCCATGTGTCATCTTTGAAGAAGTGTTTTGGATAGCTAGAGTCGCGTTTTGTCGACTCTGAACGTACTGAATTTCGGCCTAATCTTTCTTATGAAGTTGCACCGGCGCAGATTGTGGATGTGAAAGAGTAAAAGTTAAGGTCTAAGACAATACCTTTGGTGAAGGTGTCATGGAGCGATCCGTTGGCTCAGGATTTCTCTTGGGTGAGAGAAGCTGTCATGAGAGAGCAGTATCCGTATTTATTTGATTGACTGGCGGTATGTTTCTTAAGTCTGCTCTTGGTTGAATCTTATTCCTGTCTTAGTTGAATGTTGACCTTGCCAATTTCGAGGACGAAATTTTTTTTTAAGGGGGGAGGATGTAACACCCCGTATTTTAGTGTATTTTCACTAAAGGATTATTTTTATTTGTTCAAAAATTTATTCTCTTGTTTTAAAATTATCGGATATTTTAAATGGTTTATTTTATGATTTTTAAATTGTGAAAATTAAATTGTTATGTTTTCTTAATATTTATTTATTGTTGTACATTTAAATTGTTCTTCTTTTAGATTAATTGATTGTGGGATTTAATTATTTAATTTTCATTGTATCATTACGTTTAAATTATTTTAATTGATTTGCTGTTTTAAAATCATTTTCGTTGCATCATTTTTTGTGACCCAAGATATGGGGATTGGACCTCATTTCTTTCCATTCATTTTTCTTTTTCCTCTTTTCTTTTTCTTTCCTCTTTCTTTTTTCTTCTTTTTCTTTTTCCCTCAGCCTTTTCCTACGTGCGACGCACTCCCCTCCCTCTCTCCCATGCGCTTCTTTCTTTCCACCCAACCCACCGCCATCGCGCCGCTGTGGGCGACACCGCCCCTCCCATCAGCTTCCCCACTAGCCGGCGACCACCTCCCTCCATTCTCAGCTCCTATCAGGCCGCCGTTTGCCCCCACAAGTCCCTCCAAGCCGCGGCTCATCTTGAGCTCCAGCCCCGCCATCGCGCCACCTCCGGCCACCATTTCTTCACCACTTCATCCTCGACCTCCTAGCATCCCAATGGACCCAACTCCAGTTCCGATTCGTCACCGGTGAAGCACATCCAACCCCATTTCCGATTTGGGTATTTTTGGCCTTAAAACCACCATTTGCGCCGCCACCCACGGCCAACCACCACCACCATTGTCTTCATCGACCTCTCTAGGCTCTACCCTATCAATTTCGAGTCTTAGTTTGTCTCCGTTGAAAAGTGGGTATTTGAGACCCACGGCCACAGTGTATTTTACACTGTTACGTTGCTGTGTCACCACCTTTTGCAGCTCCATGATCCTTCGAAAATTATTATATAGCACTGTAAGTATTTTCCAAAGAATTATCGTGATTTAAATATATTTTTGAACTAACTCATATTATTGTGATCTGGTTGGACATGCCGGACTGAGTCCGAGGAGTTTGGGAGTTGGATGGATTGTGGACGGAGTTGTGTGTTTGGTTGGTATTGTGAATTGTTGGTTGTTGGTTTTGGTGTTGTTCATGTACATGGCATATTGCACGCATGATCATGTTTGTAAAGGAAACTGGATTTTCGTGTACATGCATTCATGTTCATGTGTTTCATGAAAACTGGGTTTTCATGTGTTAAAGGATTTTGGGTGCGTGTGTATCACGACCTCAAGCCGAGATGGGGCATTATCTCGATGGAGCCCCTCTGGTCACTCGGGAGAGGAATATACTGAGTGACGTCCCCTCGGTTGTCTTTGGGCGACAATGGGATCGGACGAGATGGTCTCGTGCCGACTCCGTGGCCCCTCTGCTGGTGGGGGCTAGAGGATGCTTGGCCACGAAAGCGCTGGGCGCGGAACTGGGCATCGCTCGTTGCGTAGTGGGTGCTTGGCCACGAACGTGCTGAGCACGGAACTGAGCATCGCTACGAAGCCAGGACGTGCGGATGATCCCTAGGGGAGATCATGGTGCATTGGTTAATGGAATAATGGACTGTTTTCTGGCAAAATAGCGTGTGTTGATTAAAAGGATTTTTTATGTGATTCATTTTCTGGAAAAATGATGTTTTATTGATTTGGGTCATTTTCTGGGAAAATGACGGATTATTGTTTTAGGCCAAAATGAGATTTTGGCGTGTGTTGAAGAAAATATCTATTTTCGAGAAAAATAGTATTTTTGGATCTAATGCATATTTCATCATATGCATGCATATTGGTCGCATTAATGTATTTTTATCTCGTAGTTGTTTGGTTTATACTTACCTGCGGTACCGTTCTATGGTAACGCAGATTTCGATGCAGATGAGGCTGAAGGTGAGCTTGAGGATTCGACTCCGCCCGAGGAGTGATCTGGGATCACTCGTTTTGGTTTGAGACTTGTAAAATATTTATTTCGGATGACTGTATAATATTTAAACCTTTTTACTGATTGTTTAAATTGTATTAATAATTCTGGTACTTAGTTGTATTAATTATCCGCTGCGTTGTTTTTGGACACTGTTGCATGTACATACACTTGGCACTAACATTGGGATGTGTGACCCTGTTGTCATCATCCTAGCGTCTCGATTCCCGTGTCTCCTTACATGAGGGTCGTGGGCATCACAAGTGATATCAGAATCCTCCACACGTTGTGATGAACTACGACGGGGCTAATGCGAAGTAGTCCAAGACGTCTTGATTGGACTACAAAAAGGAAACCGCAGACCATTCGAAAACATGCAAGGATACAAAACAACCATCTCGACGAACCCTTTCGAGTCGACTGCCCCTCAATGAACCATTTGGACCTCCAAAACGATGGATTCAAGCACTCCATAGGAGTTCTTTACGATATTTAGATCCAACAAGGAAGTGACTATAAACCAATGGTACCCCTTAAATATTGAGGGTTGTCTCGAGCCCATGGACGATTAGAAGCCCCAGGATTCCTAGAAGACACCTCAAGGCGTGACGAGCGTGAGCCCTTAGAATAGAAAAGAGAAGTGCTTTTGGGTACCATTGACACTGGAAGAAAGGAACGAAGAAAAAAGAGTTAGGATTTCACGAAGAAAAAGAAGGCATAGAGAAAAAGGAGTTGGGGATTTTCTTAGAAAAGAGAAAATGAGAAAGGCATAGTAGAGAATAAGAGATGAAGGCCAAGACTCCGGGTTTAAATAGAGGGTTGATGTCGATTGGACTACTTCGAGTAAGAAGGTGACAAGTGTCATTGGAGAGGGAATGTCGGGAATAGATCTCGTGATTCCCGCTACACAATGAAACATGGGCACCGAGCCGTCACATGTTACTCTAGGCATGAGGAAGTGTACCGGTGTAGAAAATGAACATGAACCGAGCCATTATAAGTTACAAGTCAATGAAGCATCGAGGGCAATGTTTTGAATATCGTACCGGACGCCGTACCGGTCAAGGTACTGGAACGAAATATTTCGGTACCGGTACCGTTTCGGAATAGCGTTTCGGGATAACGTTTCGGGATAGTCGATATATGAATAAATTATATATATAAATATATATATAAATTATATTCCAAAATAATAGTCTATATATAAATAAATTATATATAAATACATATATATAAATTATAAATAGTCTAGTCTGAATTGGAGATTAAAAAATAAGCTTGTAGTTTGAAAAAATGAAAAAAAAAAAAACACAGGCCGAAATATCGGCCGGTACCGGCCGAAATATAGGCCGGTACAGGCCGAAATTCAGGCCGGTATTTTGGCCAGTACGGAACAGGTATAGTACCTGTACCGGCTGGACGGCCGAAACAAAAAATTTTGGCCTACCGGCCGGTACGGTACGAAATTTAAAACACTGATCGAGGGTGAAAAAGAAAACTCTCACCACACATGTTCGGTAAAAATTCATAGGATAGCTGGAGAGGATACATTCGTCCTAGACTAGGCTTGGCCCGGTCCACTGCAAGGAGGCCTAAAGGCCAAAATATAGCTAGCTTAGCAAACGATAAAAGAGAAGTGGACCCAAGATCAGTGTGGGAAAAAGGGTCGGCGTGGGAAGATGGGACAACATCCACGTTAGCATGCCTTTGCCCGAATAATTCACATTAAATGTATCAGATAGGGACACATGCAAGAGATCTCTGAGGCAGACTCTATCCCTAAAGAGAAATGTCAAAAATTTTGTTTAAATAAATGCAGCCTCTCTAATTAGAGATACTGCACACCTATACATAGCTAGGTTTCTTTTAGGCTCCGTTTGGGTATTCAATAGTCTCATAATACTCTACTAGTATTTATTATTTTATCACTATTTTCATCTATTTTTTATTATTTTTTTATTACTATTCACTACTATTTGATATTTTATCAATACTTTTTTATTATTATTTATAGAATACTTGAAATCATCTCACTATCCAAACTCAACCT
The DNA here is from genome assembly GCA_002916485.2 of Juglans nigra. Lineage (NCBI taxonomy): Eukaryota > Viridiplantae > Streptophyta > Magnoliopsida > Fagales > Juglandaceae > Juglans > Juglans nigra. The sequence continues at coordinate 30,192,809 of CM036134.1, read as the reverse complement.
TATTAGTATGTTCTTAGTTGTAGCACCATTGCCTACCTAATGCACCCATTTCCGAGGCATCAACCCAGCTGGTAAAAGCATACTCTTTAATTAGATATACTGCCGACCTACAGTTAGGTTTTTCAAAAAGTTGAGTACATGCTTAGAATTGTAGGTGATATAACTTTTAGAGCTTAAAGTAATAAATATTATTATTAAAGGAGTGGTGTTATTTTGTCGCCGGTAGGTGCCAACTCTTTGTACTGTTTAGTGTAAATTATACTTTTTTTTTTATTTCAAATATTTTTTAAACATGTTTAAATATTTTTAAAAAATAAAAAACAATACAAACTTAATAATAACCACTTCCTTAACTATTAAAAAAAAATATTTAAAAAAAATTAAATGCATGAGTGATCAAAATGAGTTGGCAAAATGAGGAGGCCTAGTAGCAATAGTCTTATTAAAAAGTTATTTAGTATTTAATAATCATATATTTAAATGACTTTTAAACATGTTATATTTGTTTAAAAATAAATTAAAAAAAATCTTTTTTAGTTAGAAATGGCATAAAAGGTCAATTAATTTTTTAAAGAATATAACTATATCTTTAACAGAAATGAAATCTTATAATCAAAAGCTGTAATTATAATGAAAGTTATATGTGTATTCTCACCCATTGATAGTTTTCTTAAAAGTATAATTACGTTCCGTAATATCCGAAAAAGTATGTTTGAGAAAAATTATCAATTTAATTGATATTTGTTCTAAAACGTATTTTTTAATTTTTTTAAATATTAGAAAGCACTTTAATATGAATAACTCAAATAACCTAATGAACATTAAATTGCTTTTCAGGTTATTTAAGTATTTCTTAAGACAACTAATGCAACTTCAAATAGGTTCTTAGTTGTTGTACCATTAATGCACCCATTTTTGAGCCATCAAACCAGCAGATAAGGAATTGATCAGTATCCATCACCAACAGTAAGCTCTTAATAATTAATAACTTTGAAATTGGTGGGACTAAACTTTAATTTTTTATGAAGGTGAGGCATGGACGCTTTAATAATTTAAATAATGTAAACAGTAAACATAATATGTAAAGCAAGTAAAAAAAATATATATATATACTTAGAAATATAAATTTTATTGAAAATAGTAAGATTACTTACAATCTTAAGCTTTTCTTGAATACATCATCAGTTGAGATTTGAACTTGGGTTTAAACGAAGAAGGATACACGAGGAAAATAAGGGAGGGGTTTTTGTTTGATTTTCGCACTTTACAATTCGCTTTTCATTAATAATGTTTTGCCATCATTCATTCTTTGTTTATTGATTCTTCCTTTTATAGAGCTGGGAGCTAGGACTGCTCTGAGGATTCCTCCATTTGTGGTTTTTCTTTTTCTTCTATTAAATTATTTTCTTTTTGACTTGGTAGCATTAGAGTGCTCTGAAGAATCCTACAACTATCGTTTTGTCTTTTCTTTTGTCGAATTATTTTCTTTTGACTTGGTAGTATCGAATGTTTCTTATTTTGTAGCAATTATCTCTAGCAACCAAAACTTTAGCAGACTTGGTGTGAATTTAATAATTGGAAGATGTACTTTTCTTGAATAGTGTTTTATCAGATTTTTCTATTCCATGAATAGAGTCGGATACTTGATTTTTCTAATACATTTTTACTTGTTACCTTCTCTTCCTCCTTTTTTAAAAATCTTCATTGAGGTAAGATTAAGGATCTTGTGCTTCTTGGAAATGTTCACTGAGTCATGAATTAGTCTTAGGACTGGTTTGGTTTCACAAACCTTTCAAATCATCTCTTCACATCTCATCTTTTCTCAACATCAAAACACAATTCAAATACAATCATTTTTCAATTTCTTTTAACTTTTTCATTTAATCATTATAACTTTCCCAGATTTTTAAACAAAACACAAAAAGTAATTCAACTTTTTCAAGTCCCGAACAAAAATAATATTTTCACCCTCTTTTAACTTTAAAATTTTTTATTCAAATTTTTTTTCTCTCATTTTTTAAAACCCTATAAAAGTCTTAACTCAAACAATTTTACTATTATATACAAATCATCTTAGTATTATTCCTAGATTTCGCATCTCATCTGTGTAACTAAACGAGGTCTTAGCGTTGGGAGTGTGACTTTGGCTAAGTTTTAGTAATGACTCATTTTCTTCTTCTTGTCTTGCTGAAGATGATATTGAGGACACTAAAGATGTATCCTTTTGTGTTCCTTCAATTTGAAGTCCTGCTTTCTTTACAAGGAGCTTGGTTGGTCTTTTGGTTGGGATTTCTTTCTGAGCTTGCAAAACGAATAAAACTTGAATTGATCATACCATTTTACATAAAACTTCTTAATACAATATATTACAATCAAATTAGATCAGCGGTTCCCCTTGTGGCCGCAGGATGTGAGACAATTTTGCATACAGGGTTAAGTGCATTGGCTAGTTAGATCAGTCAAATAATTCAGGTAAGTCAGATAAGGTAGATAAGTGAAGATACAATAAATATTTTCAAATCATGCATGTAATAAACTTATGTATGAATGATCATGATTTTAAAGTCTTGGCTTGAAATATTTAATGAAGAATCTTATGTTTGTTACATTTACGTTATGATCGATTTCTTATTAAGTCTTTAACTTTTATTTATGAACATTTATGAAGATGGAGCTACAAGACAGGACTTGACCCAATGAGGCGTGATAGAGGCAGCTTAGATTATATACACAGTTTTTCAGTTATGATTTTTATAGTACAAGTTTGAGAATTTTAAGAAGTTCTTTCGGATAATCTCTTTTATATTTTCAATATTTTTAATAAAGAATGATTTTAATTATTATATAGAATCTTTTGTATTTGACACATTGTTAAGAAATTTTTTAAGTTAAAGTCAATAGTAGCACTTCGGCTCCTTTAGATTTTCTAGAAATGACGTTGTTCTTAACCAAAGAAGAGTGGGGTGTTACATGAGGAGGTCCTCTTCATCCACAGGTTTACCAACTGTAGCAAGTTGGTCGGACCAAATCTTTGCAGTGAGTAAATAGTATGCGCAATTCTTGATCCCTTGACTCAAGTTTTGGAGTTGCCTTTTAAGGTGGGCTATACAGAAGCGATAGTGTGGAGCAAAGCGAATTGCTAACGTGGTCCACACTTGGCGTGAAGTGGACTGACTATAAAGTGTGGATAAAGTCTTTTCAGTGAAGGTGGCCTTCAACCATGCCAGAATGAATTGTTCTTTCTTCTGCCATAAGAGATAAGATGGTTTAATGGCAGACGTGGGTTTTCCCTCTGCATCAAGAACGAATTGAGAGGGACAAGATTCTGAGCCATCAACAATACATAGTACAGTAACAAACTGTGTAGTGCAGTTGAGATAATTAGTTCCATCAAGTTTGATAGAGACTAATGGAGCGAACTGTAGTATTGGAAGAGGCCATAGTGGATCAATAAGAGTGTGAGCCAATGATTGCTCTATACCAACTCTGAATAGGAAATTGGTACTCGTTAAATCGATACCAGTTGAAGTGTTTCATTGAGTTTATATAAGAATTACATGAATCTGATATGTACAACAGATGATATAGTAGTTATCCTGAGATGTGCTTAGTTACAAACTATGATTTGAATTACAAGTTGAATGCAAGATAAGGATAAGAACAGAGGATAAACATTCAAGATAAGCATCAGTCCCTATATATATCATCAGATAAATGATTATCTATAGCAGCTTCACAAGTTTAAAGTTTTCTGGTCTCTGAGTGTGGTTAACAATTAATTGAGATCTTCCTTAATTGCCTAATGAAATTAAATTGTTCAATTATAAAAAGAGTTGGGCATTAATTTAACGTGTGTATAAATTAATCTAGAATCGCCATTAAGGGCCTATTTGGGATTGTGGTAGGAGTATTAAAAAATACTTAAATAAGTATAAAAGCTCTTTAATAGAAAAATTAGATTGTTTAGGTGTTACATATCAAAACACTTTTAATCTCAAATAAGCTAAAAAGTACGTTTGAGGAAAAACATTATTTTGATAGTGCTTTTCTTCAAAAGTGTTTTTCAAAATAATGTAGATTAACGTAATTCGAATTTTAAAATGACTGTCACTGGACAAAAATACCAATGCAACTTTCAGATAATTACAATTTTTAAACTTTCAAGGATATGATCATAATCTTTAAAAATTCAAGTAATCGTCATTTCTACCTCATAAAGCACTTTTTTAATTTGTTTCCAAACAAATGTAACATGATTGAAGTGCTTTAAACATTTGTTTACCAAACAGTAAATAACTTTTTAATGGTAGAACTTATTACTTAAATTGTAAGCTATAAGCCCTAAATTAGCTATAAGTTATGTTTTCCACTGTAATCTCAAACATGCATTAAGTTTGATTCCATTGTATTGCATTAACGTGTATAAATAAAAACTTAAATTAAACGGCCTGAAATAGGGAAGTTAAAGAAATAACCATTTGATGACTAAGGAGATAAAAAAACAAAAATTAAAAATTAAAGGAGCTGTTACAGCTGAAATTAATAGTAATTAGGAGCTGTTTTATTCTTAATCCTCACGACAGACCATTCAATCAGTACTGGAGCACTGTTCGATCGGAGGTTGATAATATAAACAACTTAACAATTTATTCATGCATAATTATTAATACATATATATAACAACAGTAGTGCAAGAAACTTATATATAAGTGAAGCTAGCAAGCTGCATATGATCATCCGTTCATGAAGCTTGCTAGCAAGCTGCAGATGTATTAATTTTATGTTGTCTTTGTGAATCGGACGAGGCCGTTGTCCGAAGGCAAGGAAGTAGCTTGCACGTAGCGTAGTGGGGATTCTTGATTCGCTCCATCCTGCACTCGTAATATAATAGTATATAGTAGTATTATTAAACCATTAGCAAGAATTTAAAAAAGGCTTATTAATTTGTTGTAAGATATATATTTACGACGAAAATGACTAGCTATTTGCGATAAGAGTGATCAGTCATTCTTCTCATAAATAGTCATTTTAATTACAAAAATGATCTGATAATGAATAAACCTTTAAATTCTTATGGTATCATTGATGATCTATTGGATCAGAATGTAAAGAAATGAATGCTAGCTTTCCCAAAAAGCTGGTCATGGGTGAAGGCCAGGAAACTCACTTGTAATTTAGCAGAAAATAATGAAGGAAAATGGTTATGACAAGCTTGGCCAGTTCGTTTCCAGGACAAAATCTGGTTCCTGCTCCGAAGGGCATGAAATCCCCTGGTTGTTTGACACTCATATTGTATTTCAAGAGAAATGACATTAACGTACTCAATTATATAGTTAGAAAAGAAGAACAAAAACAGTATTTATAAACTTAATTGTAAATTAATGTATCAAACGACAGCTTACTTCCCATCTTGAGGGATCAAAGTTTTTTGGGTTTTCATATATTGTCGGATCCATATGAACAGCTCCATTCCAGACCAAAACGTTCCATCCTTTTGGTATGGTGTATCCTGGAAATTAATTAATTAAGAAAGGAAACTCAAGAAATATTTAAGATTACCATTGATGCTAACATCGATTTTCGCCTTTCGGAATAGTGCTAAGGTATTTGTCATGCGCAACATTTCATCAACCACCTGTACGACAAAACGTACGTAGGGAGTAGAGTACTATATATATATTTAGGAAAATAATTGGTCCAGAAAGATTTACAAAAAGAGTAATGCTAGAGAGAAGTTATTGTAGCAGTGCACACTTTATACTCACTGTATTGCTATTTCTAGTTGATTGTTTCCAATACTCACTTGGAGAGATATGTGATCTAGATGATGCCACATCATATGTGCAAAATGGATGTCACATCACTTGATCACATAATAATGTTGCTATGAATGATATATATATAATTTTCTTTCTGAACCATGCATAGATTCGTTCAAAGTTGTAGCTAGTTTCTTTTGCGAACTGTATACGATGTTTTTAGGCATAGAAAATATATATGAATTAGTTCATGTTAAAAATAATGAGCAGAAAATCATTGATCCATATATACCTTAGCAAGATAGTGCATTTGTTTAATCCCCGTAAGGATCAATCCTTTCTGGGTAGATGGTCTTCTACTTACGATCTCCTCTTGCTCCTCCTGATCAATGAGTCATATATATATATATATATATATTTATATCAGAATCGTGAATATAAATGATTAGACATATGATCGGCATGATCAAGACTTCATCATGAAGATTTTTCTTTTATTATTTTTGTATTTTTTTTATAAGCGAAGACTAGTTGATCATGATTAATTAAGAGTACTGCATGCGTATTGCACATGACTAGCTATATATACCTTGGCTTTTTTGAAGACTTGAGGATTTCCTGCAAGGTGCATAAATCCCCATAAGGAACTCAATGAGAGGCCATCAAAATCAGCTGATAAGGAAGCGAGTATCAGATCTGCAATGTGCTCATCATCCAGATGTTTTCCGTCCTCATCTTCAACATCCATAAGCAAATCAATCATATATTTCTTTCCCTTGGGTTCATTACTTTTAGCCATCACCTTCTGTTCTTCCAAGACAGATCGAATGATCTTTAGCAACTTACTTCGTGCCTGATGCATTGATCGATGACATGTTAATTACTAATGTTCGGATCGAGATCAGAATCTCAATTCTCATCATTTTTAAATATATATAATTAACGAAGAAACTTTACCTTGAGTGCTTTATGGAATGTGAAACCGGGGATATTTATGGTCGGAACCATAAATCCGTGACGATAATCAGTAAATAGAGTGTCGGTTGCCCGAAAAGTTGATTCCTCGATATAGCCAAGGAAAACGAAGGTTGTGATCTTGAACGTAGCTTTCTTCAACTCTTTGACGAGCTCGATTGGCTTTTTCATGCTCGCCCACTGATCCAAAAACTGAATCACGTTCTTCTCTATGTGTTTAATATACATTGCAATTGCTTCCTGCCCATTCAATGGAGACGCTATCAGTTTGCGCAGACGTCTGTGCTCTGCCACCGTTACATTGTGTAGGGATTTTTCTCCTGCTAAAAGCAAGACTGATTTCGGATAGCCTATCCCGAATTGCTCGTCATTCGTTAGTACACGCCGGTTTAACTCCGGCCGACATACGATGATGCTTGGGCTCCCAAAGATGTGGGTCTTGTAGATTCCTGTCTTCCCATATCTGTAATGTCTCCAATAAATTAAAACATGTATACGTACAGTACACGTACATCATGTTAAGTATAATGCATGATTTCAATTACAACAACTTATTAAGTCATGAGATCTTTCTTTGCATGCATGGAGTAGTAGTGATCTTTAAGATCAGAGACATGAAAGAAAGAGAGATCGATCACCTGGAGATGAGGTGGTGAATGTAATAATTAGGGTCTCCAGCTCTTAGACATTTGAAGAGAGACGGCATATTTCCAAGAAAAGGCCATCCCATGTCACCAGGAGGAAGAGGGAACTCAGTTTTTCCCATCTGCCAACATAATACCACTCATTCACCTTCTTCAGAAACCAAAATACAAAAGTGTAGCCACGCAGTAAAACTGCAACAATCTGCCGCAAAAAGTTCAACTCCATTTTTTTGTTTTTTTGGACTTTCCGATCCTACTCAGCTCGTACGTGCTTCCTGATCACAGTGAGCAATGTGTAAATACGACGGCAATATATATACGGTTTAAGTAGGGCTGAAATTCTTAATTAATTACGCGAAGCCGGCCATGCACAATGCTAACGACTCTATAGTTGGATAAGAATCGGAAAAACTGGGACCATTCATCAAAAATAGGGCCGGCCATTTTATATACGCTACACCTACACCTACGTACGTATACGTACGAAGCATTGATCATAATTAATACATGAGAGTATATAACATTCAGATCAAGTACTACCACGGGTTGGAATATTTATCGTGTACGTAATATTTGTATATGCTCCTTGAACTTTGGTGAATGTAGGGTAATTTAAAGTCAAAGTTGCATGGATTTATTTTATTTTTTTTTTTTTACAGTTATATTTCACGTTTAAAAATAATTTATTTATTATTCAAGCGAGATATATATATCGAGCTTGTTTACAAATTGCTTAATTTTGACAAAATATGTGTGTATATATATATATATATATATATTATGCGTATTTTTCGTGAATATTGTATATATAATTATTTATTTATCTTTTTTTTCTTATTATATTCATAATTAGGAATGTACCTTTCGGTTTTATTTCCCATTTGTTTATTTTATTGTATATGCAGTTTTGGAAATTTCTGTTTTGTGGTATTTGTTGGGTTTCGATCCGGCCCATACCGGACCCCCTCCTATAATTGACATATATGTTAGTTTTAATTAAATTTATCGTATCCAGGAAAAGAAAAAATCATAATTTTGTGTTCACAAATAGATCATCATTTAATAAATAATCCAAGTGAAATTGATCGAAATTAGCTTTAGGATTTCTTTCATCGAACCTGCGAAAATGATCAAATACAGCGATTATTATAGATATTTAAGACGATTTTAAGTGTTGAAAAATGTCTGATTTCTTGTAGTGAGTTCGACTAATGTTTTGAGGGTGATGTTGGGATTATTTACTTGATTAACCATCTGGTAATTGGGCAATACTTCTCTCTAAAATATGGATCCCTCCAAACTCCTACCAGTTATATATATGAATATTATATATCTATACATATATATATTATTTTATCTTAAATGCTTAGGAAACTTTAATTTAAAAAAAAAAAAAAAAGAGGTCGATGATTTTGTTCAAATAAAGGGTGGCTCTCTACAACCACTGCTAGAAGCTCCCTCCACTAGTGTATTTTTTTTTTTTTAAGAGAAAAGTATATTGCATTTTAATAATGGACAATACAAACTGGACTTGATATATACATTACAAGCTAATTACAACATTAATAACTCCCAGTACACACTCATGACTGGCATGGTCTAGTCAAAACTGCAAACCTCTACAGATCTAAAGTCTAAGAGATAGCACAACTCTGTCCAAGACAGAGTTAATCAAACCCCATACTCTATCTAAGACAGAGTATGGTTAATCAACCCCCATAATCCATTCAAGATGGAGTTGAGTACACATTCTACAGGCAAAAGTCCAAGAGACTGTGTTTTTTTATTTTTTATTTTTCTAAAAGCAAGACATTATAGAATTTATAAAACTTGGAAAAATAACAGATTACATCTTGGAAAGATATAGATCTGCATTTTCAACCTTGGAGGAAAAAAATTACATAAACAGTGGTTGTGATGGCGCGTGAGGGCCATCCTAGAGATATGACGGACAGTCAGGTCTGAAGTAATTAGTGGTTTTGGACCCAGAAAGGCCGTGCATGGCGGCAGAAGGGCACCCTGAGTGGTAGCGCGTGGAATCCACGCGCTAGTTTTGGGCCACTCGTGTGGCTCACGCATCATTCTGTTCAGTGAAACTTTTTGCCCGTCTGAAAGATCAACGCATTGGGAAGCTTGCGGTAGGGCACGTGGTGGTCGCTGTATGACGGAGAGCAACAAATCTGCCTTCCTCCATACTTAATCCTAAAAAACACCCAAAAATGAAAAACACGCCAAAGAGAGCGCATGGTGGTTGCCGTATGCTAGGTTTTTTTTTTTTTTTTAAATATTTTTTAAACACTTTTAAGTATTTTTAAAAAATAAAAAAAATTATAACATCATTAAAAAATATTTTCTTATTCACGAAGTAAAAAAGAATAATAGTAATACTACTCACCATCTCAACTTCCATCATCCTGTAATGTGATATTAGATTATTGGAAATTATTTATTATATTTCACTTATAAACTTATTATCTAATATTATATCATAAAATAATAAAAATTAAGATAATAAATAAATTTTTTCTTCCCTTAAATAAATGCAGCCTCACTAATTAGATGTACTGCCCACATATACCTAGCTAGGTTTCTTTTAATCGTTCTGTTAGGTGCAGCACCATTGCCTACCTAATGCACCCATTTCCGAGGCATCAAACCAGCTGATAAAAGCATACTCTTTAATTAGATACACATCCCACCTACAGTTAGGCTTTTTAAAAGAGTTCAGACGTAGAATTGTACCTCATATAGCTTTTAGCTTAGAGTTTATAACTTTAGAGCTTAAAAGTAATAAAGATCATTATTAGGAAGTTATTTATTATTTAATAATCATATATTTAAATTATTTTTAAATATGTGAGATTTGTTTGAACATAAATTAAACAAATATTTTTTTAGTTAGGTTAATTGATTTTTTGAAGATTATGGTTATATCTTTAATAGAAATAAAATCTTATAATCAAAAGCTGTAATTATATGAAAGCTATATGTGTATTCTTGTCTATTGATAATTTTTTTAAAAGTATAATTACGTTCCACAATATTCAGAAAAATATATTTGAGAAAAAACATCAATTTGAGTGATATTTTTTCTAAAATGTACTTTCTAATTTTTTTTAATATGAATGAGTCAAATAATCTAATTTCATCATTAAATTGTTTTTAACTCTTATCGCAACTCCAAATAAGCTCTTAGTTACAGTACCGTTGCCTACAGAATGGAGCATTAATTTTCGAGCTATCAAACCAGCGGATAAGGAATTGATCGATCAGTATCCCATCACCAAGATGTACTAATTAAGCTCTTGATAATTTAATAACTTTTAGATAGGTGGGACTAAACTTTAATTTTTTTATGAAGGAGAGGCATGGACACTTTAATATATAATTTAAAGAAGGTAAACAATAAATATAATATGTAAAGCAAGTAAACAAAAAAAAAAAACATAAAGACTTAGAAATATAAATTTTATTGAAAATAGTAAGATTACTTACAATCTTAAGCTTTTTACAATCTTAAGTTGTTTCTTGATGAATACATCATAACTTAGGATTTGAATTTGGGTTCAAACGAAAGAGGGCTAGCTACATGAGGAAAATAAAGCAGGGGTTTCTCTCTTAATATTAATACACATGTGATCATGTAAACTATGTGTTTATTTGTACATAGTATAAATACTTTATAACTTTTTTCTATTTTACTTGTAATGAGCGGACTATTATTGACTAAGTAAAAATTGTATATTTCGAAACTTTTCCGTTCAGACCTTCCAGACTCATCCTCTGCTACGACGCTTCCTGATCTCCCTCTAGGGTTTCATAGTACAATATGACTTAACTTTTTAATTACACGTAGCCCCACCAA